>JAINUT010001486.1:0-26792 GCA_020205555.1 Panax stipuleanatus
CGGGTATTACACATTATACCTATAACCAAACAGAATATTACACTAATTTGTTTCTTCAAACCATAGGAAAACAATTAATCAGAATTGAAGATAGTGTTGATCACTTACATGATAAATGTCAAGTGATTCCTAAATAGACTAACCTTTAACCTGTTACTATCAAACCTCGTCTTGAAGTTACTAATTTTAAGATGAAATCATCCACACATGATGATGAGTTTGTTAATATTCTTTTAAACAAAATGAAAGATTTAAAAATATCAACAGGATCTAATTCTCAAATAAATATGTTATCTGATAAACCATCTTCGTCACATAGTATCGAGAATACTCATGATGATAACGATGATTTAGATTAGTCTCATATTTTTAAAATCCAGAATAATTTTCAAGATATAGATTCTGTTAATAAAATTGCTTACAGTCAAAAACCTATTCAAGAACAAGTTTTTCATCATCTAATAGGTACTATTATCCTAGACCTACACCTCAAGATATTCTTTATGAAGAAGATTTTCTTCATTCCCAGAAATCCTACCATGGTAAAACCATCTATGAATGGAATATAGATGGTAAACCGAATATCAAATCTTTGAAACAATACATCATATGATGATGTATGCCATAGTTTGTAAACAGAACGATAATACTGATCATCAAATTTGCCAATTTTTAGCAAATGGTTTCACCGAAATTCTTAAATAATGGTGGGATAATGTTATCATAGATACTCAAAGGAATGAGATCCTAAAATCCTTTAAGATCGATACTGATCCTATTACTAGAACAGAAACCAAGAGAAAAGATGTTTGTTATACTTTAGTTCAATCTATCCTTCATCACTTCATAGGACCAGGTCTTATGAATGCTGATAGAGGTAGAGAACTATTACAGAACCTAAGATGCCTTTCTCTAACCCATTTTAGATGGTATAAGGATGTTTTCCTTATGAAGGTCATGCAAATAGCCAACGCTAATAGTGAACATTGGAAGGCCAAATTTATTGATGGACTTCCTACCTTATTTGCTGAAAAGGTTCGTAAGAAACTTAGGGATAAGCACAATCAGATGAGTATTCCCTATGATTAGTACTCTTATGGCCACCTTATTGCCAAATTATTGAGCAAGAATTATCATTATGTAATGATATGAAACTCCAGCATCTTATGAAACAACAGAATTTAACTAAAAGACATGAGGTAGGAGAATTCTGTGATCAATTCTCTTACGAGACCAAGATCCAGTATCCTTCTAACCCCAGGAAACAGCAACATACTAAAATGACTAAAAATAGAAAGCATTCTTCTAAAAGTTCTTCCAAGAAAGAAAAACCAGAAAGGACTACTAGAAAAAGAAAGTCTAGTAATAAGAAAGATAAATCTACTGTAAAATGCTACAAATGTGGTAAAACATGACATTTTGCTAATAAATGCAAAGCTAAGATTAAACAAAAACTTAATGAGATGTCTCTTGAAGAGGAAGTTTGACAAAGATTCTCAATTGTCTTTCCAGTAGTGAGAATGAAGGTTCTGAGGATGAGATTGATGAAATTTATTCTCCCTCTGAGGAAGAGGAAGAAGATTCTTATGATCATCAACCTTCTTGTCAAACCTACACTGATAATTGTAATACTCTTACTGAAGCTAATTACTGGAAAGCCATTGTTGAGAAGAATGGCTTAGACATTAGAGGACCGAGTATTAATGTTCTCACTGATACTCAGAAATCCATGCTTGAATTAGCCGACTTAATTAAGGATCCAGAACTAAAATTAAAATTTTTAGAGACCTGTTAAGCTAGTCAGAAAACAGAAGATAAAACTGAAGATATTCTTCCTCTTGAACAGTACAGTATTAGAGAAATTATGAAACGTATGCAAAATGCTTCTAATAATGAAAAACCTGTTACTATCCAAGATTTAAAAGGAGAAATAAATCTTTTAAAATATGAAGTTAAACAACTTTAAATGCCTAATATCATTGTTATCGCCGATCTGAATAATATTAAGCACCAGTTAAATACTAAAGATAAACCAGAATCCTCTGATAATAAAGCAGAATCTTCTAATAATCAGTATTTAATGCTTATGAATCAAGTTATTTTCCAGAAATGGTATATCAGAATTACTTTTATAATAAAACCAGATTTTTTATTAAAGATGCCATTGCTCTAGTAGATAGTGGCGCTGATATGAACTGTTTTCAAGAGGGATTAATCCCTACTAAATACTTTCAGAAAACCACTCAGTCTGTAACTAGTCCTAGTGGTAATTCTATGAGGATAAAGTATAAAATACCAGAAGCTTTAATCTGTAATCAAAGTTTATGTTTACCTACTTCTTTTGTGTTAATCAGAAATATGAATCAAAGTATTATTTTAGGCACCCCTTTTCTTTGTCTTTTGATGCCTATTACAAAAATGATACATTGGGTATTCATACTAATCTTATCAACAGAAGTATTATTTTTGAATTCATAACAGAACCGTATACTAAAGAATTAAATCAAGTTAAACATATGATTTATTCTAAAGAAAAACAGATAAATTTTATTCAAAAGGAAGTTAAATTTCTTACTACAGAACAAAGGATATTACAACCCTCATTACAGGATAAAATAAAATCACTTTTGAAAATGTTACAAACAGAAATCTGTAGTGATGTTCCCAATGCTTTTTGGAACAGAAAGAAACATATCATTTCTCTCTTATACATATATCTTAATGAGAAAAATATTCCTACTAAATCTAGGCCAAGCCAAATGAAGAAGGAATATTTATTCTTTGTAAAAATGATATTGAGTCTCTTCAACAGAAAAAACTCATTAAACCTAGTAATTCCCCTTGGAGTTGTACTACTTTTTATGTAAATAAAAATGCAGAAATTGAGAGAGGAATACCTAGGCTTGTGATTAATTATAATTCGTTAAATGAGGTTTTACAATGGATTAGGTATCCTATACCTAATAAAAAGGACATCTTAGATAGATTACATGATGCAGTCATCTTTTCTAAATTTGATTTAAAATCAGGATTTTGACAAATTCAAATTCGCAATAAAGATTTTTATAAAACCGCATTTACTGTGCCCTTTGGCCATTTTGAATGGAATGTTCTACCATTTGGAGTTAAAAATGGACCATCTGAATTTCAGTATATTATGAATGACATCTTTAACCCTTTTACAGAATTTATTATTTGTTATATTGATGATGTTCTTATCTTTTCATCCTCCATAGATCAGCATATCAAACATTTAAATATTTTAAAAAATATTGTTATAAAAATGGTTTGGTAGTTTTTGCACCAAAAATAAAGCTTTTTAAAACAGCCATTAGATTCCTTGGACATAATATTTCCAACGGAACTATTATTCCAATCGATAGATGTATTGAATTTGCATCTAAATTTCCAGATGAAATTAAAGATATTACTCAACTGAGAATATTTTTAGGAAGTCTAAATTATATCCGTGATTATTATCCAAAATTATCACAAGATTCTTCTATCTTACAAACAAGGCTTAAAAAGAATCATATGCCTTGGACAGAAGAGCATACTCGTGCTGTTCAGAAAATTAAAGAAAAAGTTAAACAGTTACCATGTTATCCTTATCCAATCCTGAATGGAAAAAGATCGTCCAAACAAACGCCTCCAATAAAGGATATGGTCGGATACCTAAACGGTATAATCCTATAAAGAAAAGAGGAACTTCTTCGCTTTGCTTCAGGAACTTGGAAAGGGGCATCTTTGAATTACCCCACTATAAAACATGTTTATCCATTGTTAAATGTGTTTTAAAAATTCAGGATGATCTTCTGAATCAGTATTTCTTAATTAGAGTAGATTGCTCTGCTGCTAAACAAATATTTAAAAATGACGTACAAAATCTTGCTTCTAAGCAAATATTTGCCACCTGGCAAAGTATTTTATCAATATTTGACTTTGACATTGAATACATCAAAGGTAAACAGAATTCTTTACCAGATTTTTTAACCCGTGAATATTTGTAAGGTTGATGCACAGCAGAGGTAGAGGCCGAGGTCGGGGCCGAGGTAGACAACAGTACTATACAGAATTTTTGAGTTTAAATAATCCCAACAGTACAACTCAGGCTTCTTCTAGCCAAATAGCAAAGGATGTTTTATTATTACCCGAACAGTATATCCCCAACAGTATTGTTGAAGATATAATTCTTACATTGAACCAAATGATGAAAAATGGATGACAGATCCATGGGAAATTAAGAGGCGCTATTTAGTGACTCAATAATTTCTTACTCATTTTGACCAGTATAGATATATCTATGAACAAATGATCACAGAAACAGCATCCATGGATATAAAGCATACGCTTCATGATCCATCTAAAACAACCAGCCCAATTTCCTACAGTAAAACTACTATCAGAAATATCATGCCCATTGCCGATTGGGGCATCCATCCTCTGATAGTAGTGTGCATACAAGCCAATCATGTATGATGATAAAGCACATACTTTATAAATAATATTATTTATTTATTAATAAAATTTTATTTAAGGCATTTAATTATCTACGTGGTGCTGTTTTTAATAATGTAAATAACCCATAGTTTTAAGCAATGATTTTAGAATCATGATGAGATCATGCTAATAAGATCTAAATTCTTAGAAAGCTTAAAAACTAAAATAGTTTCCAATTGTGGGATTACTAAAATGGGGATTAGTAAATCCGGATAGATTGGTACATATGTTGCTTGCTCATTGGATGAGGATGATTGATCTCATGGTCATTTATGTGGGGACACTAAAGCAAGTATGTAGGTGCTTATTGGAGAATAAGTTTACTGAACGTGACTCGCTATGGAATACCTAATGGAGTTTTACTTGCCTGTCAATAGAAATTCCTAATGTGATAGTAGTACAAGTGATCCTTGGACCTGAGATCATCATAGTATCTTGTATGTAACAAATTATACTTTGACTTATTCCTTAAGGCCTTTTAAGGCATATATAGGGTATGCTTGGCTATAATGAGTTGCATATGGAGATAATGTATGATCAATAAAGAATCTATCACCTCTAGTAAAGAGAAGATATGACCTATGTGATTCGTTAAATGACAACCCAGGAATTCTTGGCCAAGGTAGAATGAAATTAGAAAGAGGTTTCTAATTTGCATTATTTGGAGTTGTGTGTTTTCTAATCGAAATACATATGATTAAATAAATTAAGACTTGACAGTAAATCCATGTCTTATATTTAATTGGGACATTGTATGGTAGAAGAATTGAATTGTACGGTAACTATTAACTCACAGGTTCTTTTATTTAATGTTGAAATCTATATTATCTGAAAAGTCGTTGAACGCTAGGGAGGCTTATCCCTATTGTAGAATAAATGTATTTATTTAAATAGATTATTAGTTAATTTATTTATTAAAATAAGATTACAATTGTTCTAATTATTTATTCACAACCGGTTTAATATGGAGAAGTCATACCATAAAAGGAAGAAGAATTATTAAGAAGGAAAATGGCATGATAGTAATAATGCATTAAGTATAATTAATTTAATCTATGGTGATAGAATAAATTAATAGCTTAATATTTATTATTTAATATTTTAGAAATATTAAATATAAATTAATAAGAGGAGTCTTATTAATATTATTATTATTATTTTAATTCTAAAGGAGTTTAGGAATTAATATAATATCAGTACTCTCTCTCAATCCTAATAAGATTAGGATATAAATTAATTAAAATTGTTTAATTAATTAATTAAATAAAACCTATTCTAATTGAATTAGGAGGGTTAACCTAATATCTATATAAGAGAGTCTTATATCAGAAATAAGGGACGTGAATTTTTCCAAGGGTTGGGAGTACACATATTCTATAGAGATAGAAACAAGGGTTAAGCCAATAACCCATCTTCCTGAGTTCTTTATCTTCCTTGGTGGATCACCATTAGAGGCCAAACATTTGGATGGCTGACATTGATCAAGGGAAGGAGCCACTATAGAGGAATCAAAGGAATCAAAGGAGTAGAACTTATACCTGAGGAAGATTGGATCTTCAAAGGTATAATTCCATCCCCTTTCCTATTATTGATAACTAGCATAAAGCATGATCATGGTTATTGGTTTGTATAAATTTTTAAAAACCTATGTTTCGCGCTTCCGCCCTATTTATGTGATTTGATTGCATGAATGCATTACGTACAAACTCAATAGTGGTATCAAAGCCTAACTTTGTGCTAATTATCAATTTTATGATTCCATGTATGAATTGATGTGAGAATTGGATCGATTTTTCTGGACAAAATCGTTTTCTGCAAGTTTCTGCTATGAACGACGCAGCTGCGCAGCTGCCCAGTTCATTACTGGCGCAGCTGCGCTGGTCTGCAAAAACTGGCGCTTCAGGCTACCTGCGCAGCTGCCCAGTTCATTACTGGCGCAGCTACGGCGGTACCTGGACAGACCCTAAAAATTAATTTTATTCAATTAAGTAAATCGTTTATTTAATTAATGAAGTTTTAAAATAAAGATGTTTATTTTATCTGAAATATGAATTCAGATTGCTAAAATTAAAGGAGTTTAATTTGTATTTATTTTTGATTAAAATAAAGAGTTTATTTTGTTTCAAAAATAAAATTTAGCAAAACTTTTGTCCATTAAATGACATCGATCCATATATAGAATAGCTTATTATTCATGAGATGAATGGATATTTATTGATGCATATGTTGATGTGTATGATAATAAATGGGGTTGATTATGGACTATGACCAATGTGATTGGATTTTATTTTGGATGGATGCTTGAATGAATGGATTTTATAAAATGGGGTCTGCGTACCTCATCTTTTATAGTTTTATTCTCGATGTAAATTCTATCTCCTTCCTATTTACTTCCCCTTGACTGCTGATCAAGGTTTCTATTTAATTATTTATGTAATAGAAATAGTTAGAATTATCTTAAAGAAATTAGAGACCAAGGAGCAAGGAACGCGTGAAGACCCATTTGTATGGAGCCCGGGTTTAAATGTAATAGTTATATTTAAATTCTTGCACTCCTAGGTTTGACCTTTTGGTTCACTTGGTGGCTCTAGTGAACCAAACTAGAATAAAAGTCCATAATCAATCCGGGTAGAATATAGTATTCTATATTGCATGCTAAATATTATATTATTATTTTATGCAAACATGCTTCGCATGTTTAATAAAATAACTCGTATTTATATATATATATATATATAATATATATATATGTTGTGTGTGTGTGTGTGTGCGCGCGCGCGCTTTAAACAAGATGAGACAAATAATAACAAACCCTCAAAGAAATAATATTAAGTCCGAAGCGTTTAAATGATATTTGGAATATCGAACGTCGCCTTCTAGCATGGTTAATTAATAGAGTATTAAATATTTAATATGAGTTTGTTGTGTTATCCACAAGGCGAGTATTGAATATTTCAGATGTTAATTAATCACATTTGATGCTTATCAAGAAAATTGAACGATCTAGTCTTGTTGTGCTATCCACAAGGAGAAAAATTTTTCTTTTTTGAATTTATGGAAGTGCTAGGCTGGACTTAACTTAAATCATTTTAGTTCGGATGTGCACACACAAGACCATTATGATTTAAGAGGCAAAATAAAATGAGTTACATGGTGATGTAATGGACAAGAGTTGTCTACCTATTTATTTGTATATCGCTTGTTGTGCTATCCACAAGGTTATATACATTTGAAATGGGATCCTTAATCTCACTAGCAAATCTTTAATTAGATGTTGTCGAACTATATAAGTGAGGGTAATATAGTTTGATGAAAATAGTGGGAGATACCAATTTAAAATAAAGACCTAAATTTATTTTGGTATGCAAAGTTAATAAAATGAATGTTGCTAAAAATGTTGTCTTTTCACATGCAGAATTTTAAAAATGTCAAAATCACTAATCTCACTACGAAGCATACTTGATGCAAATAAGCTTACCGGCCCGAATTATGAGGACTGGCTAAGAAATTTGAGAATTGTTCTCACTGCTGAAAAGATTTCTTATGTCCTAAATTCAACTATCCCTGAATCTGTTTCGGAAACAGCCTCTGAGGAAGAGATTGCCACTTTCAATAAATGGCAAGATGATGCTTCTGTGGCTCAATGCATCATGCTCGCATCCATGAATAAGGAGCTTCAGCGTCAGCACGTAAATATGGATGCTCCTGCTATGCTGCTTCACCTCAAGGAGTTTTACGGTGAACAGAGTAGGACTGCTAGATATGAGATATCTAAGGAGCTCTTCCGATCTCGGATGACCGAGGGCACTGCCGTCGAGACTCATGTTCTAAAGGTAATCAATTTGATTGAACGCCTTAGACAGCTTGGGTTCGTCATGTATGGGGAGTTGAGTCAAGACTTGGTCTTGCAGTCATTCCCTGAGACCTTTTCGCAGTTTGTGGTTAATTTTCACATGAATAAGCTAGATGTCAGCTTGCCTGAGCTGCTTAACATGCTGAAAACTGCAGAATGTCACTTCTCATCCAAGAAGAACCATGTCTTGATGGTGGATTCTTCCAATAAAAGGAAGAAGCCCAAGGTGTCTTCTGAAACGAAGAAATCCAAGAAGGCTAAGGTAAAGGGGAAAGAAAGGGAACAAAAGAAATCTGAACCAGCTAAAGGAATGTGCTTTCATTGCAACGAACTAGGACATTGGAAGAGGAACTGCAAGAAGTTTTTAGCAGAGAAGAAGCTTGGAGAAGCTTCGACTTCCAATCAAGGTTTATTTATGATTGAAATTAATTTTTTGAAAGTCATAATTCTACTTGGGTATTGGATACCGGTTGTGGGTCTCACATATGTAACACTGTGCAAGGACTGGTCAGAAGTAGAAAACTGAACATGAAGAGGTGATCCTACGAGTAGGGAATGGAGCAAAGATTGCTGCATTAGCTATAGGAACTTATTGTTTAGCAATGCCTTCGGGCAAGTCCATTTATGTTAATAACTGTTATTATGTTCTGAATATTATTAAAAATATTATTTCAATTTCTGTATTGGATATGGAAGGTTTTGACGTTATTATAAAGAACAATGGTTGTTCTATTTATAAAGACAATGTTTTATATGGTATTGGAAATTTGCAAAATGGGCTTTATATACTTGACTTGCAAGAAAATATATTTCAAATTGAACAAACTAAGTAAAGGAAAAGAGATGATATTAATTATACCTTCATGTGGCACTGTAAACTCGGTCATATCAATGAAACAAGATTATCCAAGTTGAATAAGGATGGGCTCCTAGAGCTATCCGATTATGAATCATATCCAACTTGTGAATCTTGTCTCCTAGGTAAAATGACTAAATCTCCTTTTAGTGGAAAAGGAGAAAGAGTTACAGAGTTGTTGGCATTGATTCACACAGACGTTTGTGGACCTATGACAAGAAGTGCACGGGGTGGGTATTCTTATTTTATTACTTTCACTGATGATCACTCAAGATTTGGATATGTGTATTTAATGAAATATAAATCAGAATCATTTGAAAAGTTCAAGAGTTCAGAAGTGAAATAGAGAAACAAACGGGCAAGAGTATTAAGATACTTCAATCAGATCGAGGTGGAGAATACTTAAGTGGTGAGTTTCTCAATTGTCTCAATGAAAATGGTATACTCTCACAATGGACTCCTCCAGGTACACCACAGTTAAATGGAGTATCTGAAAGGAGAAATTGAACACTGTTGGACATGGTTCAATCCATGATGAGTTTTACCGACCTTCCAATTTCTTTCTGGGGTTATGCCCTAGAAACGATTGCATACCTACTTAACAAGGTACCTACAAAATCCGCCCCAAAGACTCCATATGAGATGTGGAAAGGGAGGAAACCAAATCTTAAGCATGTTAAGACTTGGGGTTGTCCAGCTTATGTCAAAAAGTTTGAAAATGATAAGCTACAGACTAAATTCGATAAGTGTAGATTTGTGGGATACCTTAAAGAAACCGTAGGGTATTATTTCTATCATCCAACTGATCAAAAGGTGTTTGTTGTGAAACATGTTGCCTTCTTGGAGAAAGAGTTTATCCATGAAGGGGTCAGTGGGAGTAAGATATATCTTGAAGAAGTTCAAGAACCACAAATTACCACGGATCAAAGTCAGGTACCTAACCAAGTAGAAGAACCTATTGTACCACACCCTGTTCGTAAATCTGGAAGAGTACCGAAGATACCTAAGAGGTATGGATTCGATATAGAGGATGACGATGAGGTACACATCATGAATGATGATGATCTATTGAATTACGAACAGGCTATAAGTAATAAAGACTCAGGGAAATGGCTTGAAGCTATGAAATCCGAAATGGACTCAGTGTATGAGAACAAAGTATGGACTTTGGTTTCACCACCTGAAGGTATTAAGCCTATTGGGTGTAAATGGGTTTTTAAGAGAAAGACTAGAGTAGGCAGGAAGGTAGAGACCTATATGGCCCGACTGATTGCAAAAGGTTTCAAACAAAGACAAGGAGTTGACTATGATGAAACCTTCTCACCAGTAGCCATGCTCAAGTCCATTCGGATTTTGCTTGCGATTGCAGCTAATAACGACTATAAGATCTGGCAGATGGATATGAAAATGGCCCCTCAAAGGGAAACTTGAGGAGGATGTGTATATGACACAGCCAGAGGAATTTATTTCAAAAGTTGGAACAAATCTAGTCTATAAGCTACAACGATCCATTTATGGGTTGAAGCAAGCTTCTCGTAGATGGAACATTCGTTTTGATGAGACAATCAAAGAGTTTGATTTTATCAAAAACGAGGATGAACCATATATATACAAGAAGGTTAGTGGGAGCGTAGTATCATTCCTTGTATTATATGTTGATGATATATTACTGATAGGGAATGACATTCCTATGTTACAATTAATTAAAATCTGGTTATCTAAAAACTTCTCCATGAAGGACTTGGGTGAAGCATCCTATATTTTGGGGATAAAGATCTATAGAGATAGATCTAAAAGGATGTTCGGCTTATCCCAAGGAACGTACATTGATACGATGCTAAAGAGGTTTAGCATGCAAGATTCCAAAAGAGGTCTCATGCCGATGAGCCATGGAATACATCTCTCCAAGAAATAGGCCCCAAAGTCACCTGAGGAGTGTGATCGTATGAGTAAGATCCCTTATGATTCTGCAATAGGATCTATCATGTACGGTATAATATGTACTAGACCGGATGTTGCTCATGCAGTTAGTGTAACGAGCAGATACCAGTCGAATCCAGGAGAAGAGCACTAGAAGGCAGTGAAAAATATCCTAAAGTACTTGAGAAGGACTAAAGATATTTTTCTTGTCTACGGTGGGTCTGAATTAAAACTCGAGGGATTCACGAACTCAAGTTTTCAAGCAAACCAAGATGATAGTAAATCTGTTTCAGGGTATGTGTTTACCTTGAACGGAGGCGCAGTGAGTTGGAAGAGTTCCAAGCAGCAAACAGTTGTTGATTTAGTGACAGAGGCAGAGTATATAGCTGCAAGTGAAGCTGCAAAGGAAGCTATTTGGATGAAGAAGTTCATAACTGAACTTGGTGTGGTTCCTAGCATTTGAAAAGCAGTTCCCGTATACTGTGACAACACCGGAGCGGTTGCACAGGCTAAGGAACCCAGGTCTCATCAGAAATCCAAACACGTGTTACGGCGATTTCACCTGATCAAGGAGATCATTGAAAGAGGAGACGTCACCTTGGAGCGTGTGGACTCTCAAGACAACATTGCAGATCCATTTACTAAAGCTCTAACACAACAGCAGTTTGATCGTCACTTAGAGAAGATGGGTATGAGATACCATGGCGATTGGCTTTAGTGCAAGTGGGAGATTGATAGTAGTGTGCATACAAGCTAATCATGTATGATGATAAAGCAAATACTTTGTAAACATTTTATTTATTTTTAATAAAATATTCATTTAAGGCATTTAAATATCTATATGGTGCTGTTTTTAATAATATGTAAATAACTCATAGTTTTAAGCAATTATTTTAGAATCATGATGAAATCATGCTAATGAGATCTAAATTCTTAGAAAGCTTAAAAACTAAAATAGTTTCCAATTGTGGGATTACTAAAATGGGGATTAGTAAATCCTAATAGATTAGTACATATGTTGGTTGCTCATTAGATGAGGATGACTGATCTCATGGTCATTTGTGTGGAGACACTAAAGCAAGTATGTAGGTGCTTATTGGAGAATAAGTTCACTGAACGTGACTCGCTATGGAATACCTAATGGAGTTTTACTTGCCTATCAATAGGAATTCCTAATGTGATAGTAGTACAAGTGATGCTTGAACTTGAGATCATCATAATATCTTGTATGTAACAAATTATACTTTGACTTATTCCTCAAGGCCTTTTAAGGAATATATAGGGTATGCTTGGATATAATGAGTTGCATATGGAGATAATGTATGATCAATAAAGAATCTACCACCCCTAGTAAAAGAGGAGATATGTCCTATGTGATTCATTAAATGACAACGCAGGAATCCTTGCCAAGGTTCGAATGAAATTAGAAAGAGGTTTTCTAATTTGCATTATTTGGAGGTTGTGCGTTTTCTAATCGAAATATGATTAAATAAATTAAGACTTGACAGTAAATCCATGTCTTATATTTAATTAGGACATTGTATGGTGGAAGGATTGAATTGTATGGTAACTATTAACTCACATGTTCTTTTATGATTAATGTTGAAATCTATATTATCTGGAAAGTCGTTGAACGCTAGGGAGACTTATCCCTATTGTAGAATAAATGTTATTTATTTAAATAGATTATTAGTTTAATTTATTTATTTAAATAAGATTAGAATTGTTCTAATTGATTTATTCACAACCGGTTTAATATGGAGAATGTAATACCCGAGAAATTTCTAATATTATTAAATAAATATATTAATGGAAATGAGAATTTATTTGAATATAAATGATGTTGTATTATGAAATTAATTCAATTATATAACATTGAATAATTATAATAATTGAGAAACTTATGGAGTTTGCAATAAACTCGTTGATAGCCTTGTGTGGCGCAGTGACGTAATATAAGAATGATTATATTAAATTAAGCAAACAATTAATCTATATTAATTGTTAATTGTAGAATATTAATTAATTATTGTGGAATATTAACTTTGATTGATTAATAATATGTGATTATCATTATTGCAAGAAATATAATAATAATGAGCAACATGTCTATATAATAAGATTTATATTTATATACTGTGCGTGATAAATGAGCGATTGTTGTGAAAATTAATAATTTTATTAATTAACGAGGAATAGATTAATTAATATTATTGTTAATTAATCAATGAGATAAATAATTTATTTATTTGATATTAGGAAAAATATAACAAATAAGTAAGTTATTAATAAAATAAGATTATATTAATTGATATGTGCAAATGTGCAATACTTGAATATATAAGGTATATGAAATATAACTATATTATATAGTGTAGAGAAACACTTAAGTGTGACCATGAAAGTATACATAAACTATATGTTATGATCAACTAAACTATGTGAGCTACATGAATTATGTGTATATAACAATATGTATGTAAGTATACCTTAACATAATATGAATATATTGTAATCAATTGTTGATTGTAGAATTTAATAATGTGAGAGTATCCGATTAAATTATACCGGTGTAATCTAATGTACATGGATCATATGTGTGAAAATTACACTTATTACAGTATGTGAATTACATTGTGACATTTTAATTACAACCTAAGAATGTATTATACAAATACAACTTGGATATATATATATATAATGTGCATAGTAAAACAAGTATTGTATATATCAGTGTTGCAAATGCTGATAATGAAAGTAGTATGCATACAAGCCAATCATGTATGATGATAAAGCATATACTTTGGAGGCAATCTTATTTATTTATTAATAAAAATATTCATTTATTAAAGGCATTTAATTATCTACATGGTGCTGTTTTTATACTATGTAAATAACCCATAGTTTTAAGCAATGCTTTTAGAATCATGATGATGATCATGCCAATGAGATCTAAATTCTTAGAAAGCTCTAAAACTAAAATAGTTCCTAATCATAGGATTACTAAAAAGAGGATTAGTAAATCCGGATAGATTAGTACATATGTTGCTTTCTCATTAGATGAGGATGATTGATCTCATAATCATTTGTGTGGAGACACTAAAGCAAGTATGTAGGTGCTTATTGGAGAATAAGTTCACTGAACGTGACTCGCTATGGAATACCTAATGGAGTTTTACTCGCCTGTCAATAGGAATTCCTAATGTGATAGTAGTACAAGTGATCCTTGGACTTGAGATCATCATAGTATCTTGTATGTAATGAATTATACTTTGACTTATTCCTTAAAGCCCTTTAGGGTATATAAAAGGGTATGCTTGGGTATAATGAGTTACATATGGAGACAATGAATGATTCAATAAAGAATCTACCACCTCTAGTAAAGGAGGAGATATGTCCTATGTGATTCGTTAAATGACAACCCAGGAATCCTTGGCCAAGGTAAAATGAAATTAGAAAGGAGTTTCTAATTACATTATTTGGAGTTGTGCATTTTCTAATCGAAATACATATAATTAAATAAAATAAGACTTTGACAGTAAATTCATGTCTTATATTTAATTGGGACATTGTATGGTGGAAGGATTGAATTGTATGGTAACTATTTACTCACAGGTTCTTTTTATGATTAATGTTGAAATCTATATTATCTAGAAAGTCGTTTGATCGCTAGGGAGGGCCTTATCCCTATTGTAGAATAATATTATTTATTTAAATAGATTATTATTTTAATTTATTTATTTAAATAAGATTAGAATTGTTCTAATTGATTTATTCACAACCGGTTTAATATGGAGAACCTAAAGGGTCACACATAAAAGGGACGAATAATTATTTAAGAAGGTAATGGCATAATCGTAATAATGCATTAAGTGAAATTAATTTAATCTATGGTGATAGAATAAATTAAATAGCTTAATATTTATTATTAATATTTTGGAAATATTAATATAAATTAATAAGAGGAGTCTTATTAATATTATTATAATTATTATTATTTTAATTTCTAAAGGAGTTTAGTAATTAATTAATATTAGTACTCTCATTTATTCCTAATAAGATTAGGAGACAAATTAATTAAATGAATTTAATTAATTATTTCCCATGTGGTGGAAGCCTAAATTAATTAAAGGAGTTTAATTAATTAAAAGAAATCCCATGTCTAATAGGATTAGAAGGGTTGACCAATATCTATATAAGAGGATCTTATAATAGATATTACTTGATGCAATTCCAATTGTTGGAGAGTACTCCTTTTCTATAGAGGATAGAAAACTAAGCCAACCACCCTCCTTCTTGATAATTCATCTTCCTTGGTGGATCACCTCTAGAGGCCAAAACACTTGGGTGGCTAACGTTGATCAAAGGAAGGAATCTAATTCGAAAATTCAAGGAGATCACGAAGAACAAAGAGTTGAACTAGTACCTGTGGAAGCTTCGTTCTACAAGGGTATGATTCCATAACTTCTTATTTACGTTTTAAATTAATAATTTGCATAAAAGGATGTATCGGGTAATGGTTTTGTAGAAATTTTGTTAACTCTGATATACATGCTTCCGCTAATTTTTGCAATTTGATTGCTGCACGATTCGTACAAACCCAACAGTGGCATCAGAGCCAAACTTTTATGCAATTATTAATTTATTTTTGATTTCATATACATATGGGTATATATTTAAAATAATTTATTGGGCATAATTTATTGTATAAAATTATTATTTTTTTTTCAGAAAAAAAAAATACGTTTTTTTTTTTTTTTTTGGGACGAATCACAATTTTTTTATTTTTTTTTGGTGCTAATCTTGAATTCTGCCAAAGAAAATGTGTTGTCTCTTCTTACTCCAAAAAGAATGTGACCCATCAGGAAAGGACTCTTTAATAACCCTGCAGGACTCTTTTAATAAAAGAAGGTGACTTCTTTTAAAAAAATAATATGATATATTTATATATTTATATTCTAAATAATTTTATAATTAAATAAGAGTTTATTTTAATCTTGAAATTGGATTTCATGCAATTTAAAATTGCCCATTAAATGATACTCATATATATATGGAATGTTTTAATTCATGAGATGAATATTTATTTATTGATATATATGGTGATATGTATGATAATAAATGGGGATTGATTTATGGACTATTTGACCAATGTGATTTGGATTTTATTTAGTTGAATGCTTGAATGAATGGGTTTTATTAAATGGGGTCTGTGTACCTCGTCTTCTCTAAATTTTTTTTTCGTGATGTAAAATTCTATCTCCCTCCTATGTACTTCCCCTTGACTGCTGATCAAGGTTTCTATTTAAATTAAATAGTTTAATGTAATAGAAATAGTTAGAATTATCTTGAAAAAATTAGAGACCAAGGAGCAAGGAGCGCGTGTGAAGGACACGTTTGTATGGAGCCCGGGTTTAATGTAATAGTATATTTAAATTTAAATTCTTGCACTCCTAGGTTTGACCTTTTGGTTCACTTGTTGGCTCTAGTGAAACCAAACTAGAATAATAAGTCCATAATCAATTGGGTAGAATATAGTATCTATATGCATTGCTAAATATTATATATATATTATTATGCAAACATGCTTGCATATTTAATAAAATGACGCGTAGTTTATATATATATATGTGCGATGAACGCTTAAACAAGATGAGACAATAATAAACAAATCCCTCAAAGAAATAATATTAAGTCCGAAGCGTTCAAATGATATTTGGAATATCGAACGTGCCTTCTAGCATGATAAATAATTAGAGTATTAAATATTTAATATGAGCTTGTTGTGCTAATCAACAAGGCGAGTATTGCAATATTTAAGATGTTAATTAATCACATTTGATGCTTATCAAGAAAATTGAACGATCTAGTCTTTGTTGTGGCTCTCCAAAAGGACGAACATTTTTCTTTTTTGAATTTATAGAAGTGCTAGGCTAGACTTCAATTAAATCGTTTTAGTTCGGATGTGCACACACTTGACCATTATGATTTAAGAGGCAAAATAAAGGAGTTATATAGTGATGTAATTGACAAGAGTTGTCTACCTATTTATTTGTATATCGCTTGTGTGCTATCCACAAGGTTATATACATTTGAAATGGGATCCTTATCTCACAAGCAAATCTTTAATTAGATGTTGCCGAACTATATAAGTGAGGGTAATATAGTTTGATAAAAATAGTGGAGATACCAATTTAAAATAAGACCTAAATTTATTTTGGTATGCAAAATTAATAAATGAATGTTTGCTAAAATGTGTTTTTCACATGCAAAATTTAAAAATGTCAAAATCACTAATTTCACTGCGAAGCATACTTGATGCTAATAAGCTTTACCGGGCCCGAATTATACGGACTGGCTAAGAAATCTGAGAATAGTTCTCACTGCTGAAAAGATTTCTTATGTCCCTAAACTCACATGTCCCTGGAACTGTTCCCAGAAACAGCCTCTGAGGAAGAGATTGCCACCATTGTTAAAGTGGCAAGATGATGCATCTGTGGCTCAATGCATCATGCTCGCATCCATGAATAACGAGCTTCAGCGTCAGCACGAAAACATGGATGCTCCTACTATGTTGATTCACCTCAAGGAGTTGTATGGTGAACAAAGTAGGACTGCTAGATATGAGATATCTAAGGAGCTCTTCCGATCTCGGATGACCAAGGGCAAAGTGAACATAAAGGAACAAAGAAATCTGATCCAGCTAGCAAAGGAATGTGCTTCCATTGCAACGACGCCGGGTCATTGGAAGAGGAACTGCAAGAAGTTTCTGGCAAAGAAGAAGCTGGAGAAGCTTCGACTTCCAATCAAGGTTTTGCTCATGATGAAATTAATTTTTTCAGAAAGTCAAAATTCTACTTGGGTATGGATACCGGCTGTGGTTCTCACATATGTAATAATGTGAAGGGACTGGTCAAAAGTAGAACAGCTGGAACAATGATGAAGTGATCCTACGAGTGGGGAATGGAGCAAAGGTTGCTGCATTAGCTTGTATGAACTTATTATTTAGCAATGCCTTCGGGCAAGTCCATTTATCTTAATAATTGTTATCCTGTTCGCACTATATTAAAAATATTATTTCAATTTCTGTATTGGATATGGAAGGATTTAACGTTGTTATAAAGAACAATAGTTGTTCTATTTATAAAGACGACTATTTTATATGGTGTTGGACATTTGCGAAATGGACTTTATACACTTGACTTACAAGAAAATATTTTCAAATTGAACCAAACTAAGAAAAGGAAAGAGATGATCTTAATTATACACTACATGTGGCACTGTAGACTCGGTCATATCAATGAAACAAGATTATCCAAGTTGCATAAAGATGGGCTCTTTGAGTATCTGATTAGAATCATATCCAACTTGTGATCTTGTCTCATGGGTAAAATGACTAAATCTCTTTTAGTGGAAAAGGAGAAAGAGTTACAGAGTTGTTGGCATTGATTCACACGACGTTTTGTGGGACCTATACAACAAGTTGCACGGGGGTGGGTTATTCTATTTTATTACTTTCATGATGATCACTCAAGATTGGATATGTGTATTTAATGAAATCAAGTCAGAATCATTTTGAAAAGTTCAAAGAGTTCAGAAGTGAAGTAGAGAAACAACGGGCAAGAGTAAAGATACTTCGATCAGATTGAGGTGGAGAATACTTAAGCTGTGAGTTTCTCAATTATCTCAAAGAAAATGGTTTATAATCTCACAAGGACTCACTAGGTACACCAAGTTAAATGGAGTATCTGAAAGGAGAAATCGAACACTGTTGGACATGGTTCGATCTATGATGAGTTTACCGACCTTCCAATTTCCTTAATGGGGATATGACCTAGAAAACGCGATGCATACTACTTAACAAGGGTAGCTACCAAATCCGCCCCCAAAGACTCCATATGAGATATGGAAGGGGAGGAAACCAAATCTTAAGCATGTTAAGACTTGGGGTTGTCCAGCTTATGTCAAAAAGTTTGAAAACGATAAGCTACAGACTAAATCCGATAAGTGTAGATTTGTGGGATACCCTAAAGAAACTTTAGGGTATTATTTCTATCATCCAACTGATCAAAAGGTGTTTGTTGCGAAACATACTGCCTTCTTGGAAAAGGATTTTATCCATGAAGGGGTCAGTGGGAGTAAGATATATCTTGAAGAAGTTCAAGACCCACAAATTACCACGGATCAAAGTCAGGTACCTGACAAAGTAGAAGAACCTACTATACCACACCCTGTTCGTAAATCTGGAAGAGTACCGAAGATACCTGAGAGATATAGATTCGTTATAGAGGATGACGATGAGGTACACATCATGAATGATGATGATCCATTGAATTACGAACAGGCTATGAGTAATAAAGACTCAGGGAAATGGCTTGAAGCTATGAAATTCGCAGAAATGGGGACTCCCGTGATGAAAACAAAGTCTGGACTTTGATTTCCCACCTGAAGGCATTAAGCCTATTGGGTGTAAAATGGGTCTTTTAAAAGAGAGACTGGGGAGAGGACGGCAAGGTAGAGACCCTAGAAGGCCCCGAGCGGGTTGCAAAAAGGTTCAAACAACAGACAAGGAGTTGACTATGATAAACCTTCTCAACAGTAGCTATGCTCAAGTCCATTCGGATTTTGCTTGCGATTGCAGCTTATAACGACTATGAATCTTGGCGATGGACGTGAAAACGGCCTTCCTCAAAGGGAAACTTGAGGAGGATGTGTATATGACACAGCCAGAGGGATTTGTTTCAAAGGTTGGAACAAATCAAGTCTGTAAGCGCAAAGATCCATTTATGGATTGAGAGCAAGCGTCTCGAGATGGAACATTCGTTTTGATGAGACAATCAAAGAGTTTGATTTTGTCAAAAACGCGATGAACCATGTGTGAACAAGAAGGTTAGTGGGGAGCGCAGTTTCATTCCTTGTATTATATGTTGATGATATATTACTGATAGGGAATGACATTCCTATGCTACAATCGATTAAAATCTGGTTATCTAAACACTTCTCCATGAAGGACTTGGGAGAAGCATCCTATATTTTGGGGATAAAGATCTATAGAGATAGATCTAAAAGGATGCTTGGTTTATCCCAAGGAACGTACATTGATGCAATGCTAAAGAGGTTTAGCATGGAAGATTCCAAAAGAGGTCTCATGCCGATGAGCCATGGAATACATCTCTCCAAGAAACAGGCCCCAAAGACACCTGAGGAGAGAGACCGTATGAGTAAGATCCCTTATGCTTCTGCAATAGGATCTATCATGTACGGTATATGTACTAGACCGGATGTTGCTCATGCACTTAGTGTAATGAGCAGATACCAGTCAAACCCTGGAGAAGAGCACTGGAAGGCAGTGAAGAATATCCTAAAGTACTTGAGAAGGACTAAAGATATTTTTCTTGTCTACGGTGGGTCTGAATTAAAACTCAAGGGATTCACAGACTCAAGTTTTCAAACAGACCAAGATGACAGTAAATCTGTTTCAGGGTATGTGTTTACCTTGAAAGATGGTGCAGTGAATTGAAAAGGTTCCAAACAAAAAGGTTGTTGGTTTAGTGACAAAGACAAAGTATATAACTGTAAGTGAAGCTGCAAGTTGATGTTTTAGATGAAAAGTTCATTACAGAACTAGGAATAGGTCCTAAGTCTCATCTTGAATCTAAACATGTGTTGCGGCACTTTGATTAAAGAAATCATTGAAAGAGGAGAGTGTAGACTCTCAAGACAACATTGCAGATCCATTAACTAAAGCTTTAACACAACAGCAGTTTGATCGTCACTTAGAGAAGTTGGGTATGAGATACCATGGCGATTGGCTTTAGTGCAAGTGGGAGATTGAAAGTAGTATGCATACAAGCCAATCATGTATGATGATAAAGCATATACTTTGGAGGCAATCTTATTTATTTATTAATAAAATATTCATTTATTAAAGGCATTTAATTATCTACATGGTGCTGTTTTTATAATATGTAAATAACCCATAGTTTTAAGCAATGCTTTTAGAATCATGATGATGATCATGCCAATGAGATCTAAATTCTTAGAAAGCTCTAAAACTAAAATAGTTCCTAATCATGGGATTACTAAAAAGGGGATTAGTAAATCCGGATAGATTAGTACATATGTTGCTTGCTCATTAGATGAGGATGATTGATCTCATAATCATTTGTGTGGAGACACTAAAGCAAGTATGTAGGTGCTTATTGGAGAATAAGTTCACTGAACGTGACTCGCTATGGAATACCTAATGGAGTTTTACTCGCCTGTCAATAGGAATTCCTAATGTGATAGTAGTACAAGTGATCCTTGGACTTGAGATCATCATAGTATCTTGTATGTAATGAATTATACTTTGACTTATTCCTTAAAGCCCTTTAGGGTATATAAAAGGGTATGCTTGGGTATAATGAGTTACATATGGAGACAATGAATGATCAATAAAGAATCTACCACCTCTAGTAAAGGAGGAGATATGTCCTATGTGATTCGTTAAATGACAACCCAGGAATCCTTGGCCAAGGTAAAATGAAATTAGAAAGGAGTTTCTAATTTACATTATTTGGAGTTGTGCATTTTCTAATCGAAATACATATAATTAAATAAAATAAGACTTGACAGTAAATTCATGTCTTATATTTAATTGGGACATTGTATGGTGGAAGGATTGAATTGTATGGTAACTATTTACTCACAGGTTCTTTTATGATTAATGTTGAAATCTATATTATCTGGAAAGTCGTTGATCGCTAGGGAGGCTTATCCCTATTGTAGAATAAATATTATTTATTTAAATAGATTATTAGTTTAATTTATTTATTTAAATAAGATTAGAATTGTTCTAATTGATTTATTCACAACCGGTTTAATATGGAGAACCTAAAGGGTCACACCATAAAAGGAAGAATATTATTTAAGAAGGTAATGGCATAATCGTAATAATGCATTAAGTGAAATTAATTTAATCTATGGTGATAGAATAAATTAAATAGCTTAATATTTATTATTTAATATTTTGGAAATATTAAATATAAATTAATAAGAGGAGTCTTATTAATATTATAATTATTATTATTTTAATTTCTAAAGGAGTTTAGTAATTAATTTAATATTAGTACTCTCATTTATTCCTAATAAGATTAGGAGACAAATTAATTAAATGAATTTAATTAATTATTTCCCATGTGGTGGGAAGCCTAAATTAATTAAAGGAGTTTAATTAATTAAAAGAAATCCCATGTCTAATAGGATTAGAAGGGTTGACCAATATCTATATAAGAGGATTCTTATAATAGATATTACTTGATGCAATTCCAATTGTTGGAGAGTACTCCTTTTCTATAGAGGATAGAAAACTAAGCCAACCACCCTCCTTCTTGATAATTCATCTTCCTTGGTGGATCACCTCTAGAGGCCAAACACTTGGGTGGCTAACGTTGATCAAAGGAAGGAATCTAATCCGGAAATTCAAGGAGATCACGAAGAACAAGGAGTTGAACTAGTACCTGTGGAAGCTTCGTTCTACAAGGGTATGATTCCATAACTTCTTATTTATCGTTTTAAATTAATAATTTGCATAAAGGATGATCCGGGTAATGGTTTTGTAGAAATTTTTTTAAACTCTGATATACCATGCTTCCGCTAATTTTTGCAATTTGATTGCGTCACGATTTCGTACAAACCCAACAGATAATTCCTTGTCCCAATATCATAGTCACTCTCCTTCCTTCACGTGTATGGCAAAAAGGCTAAGGCCTATTCTCCCCATTCTTCTCCCAAGCTTAGCTAGCAATGATCAATGGGGAGTGGTTTTGATGATGAGATTTACCAACCATTTACCAACTCCCTCTTAACCACCAAATAATCTAACATTCTCATTGGTTTAAATTGAAGGACAATCACATTGTCTGTATATTTGAAGTTCTATAAATAGTAGCCATGTTTCTTCAATTTCATTTGCTGAGATTTGTTTAAGTGTTGAATTGAGAGCATATATAATATCAGTTGAGAAGGGAGTGAGGTAGCAATAAGTTAAATTATCTAGCAGAGGTATAATTCCATGATTCCAGTTCTTCATATTGTCTCTGTCAAATTCTCATTTCTTGATTTTGGTTGCAAAGCATGTTAATTGAATTATAGAATGGTTATTAGTTGTTATATAGAATTAGTAACATGATAGTATATATGTAGCATGTTTAAAAATCAAATTGGTGAAGTAATTTTGGGAATTGGGCTGTTAACTGCCGAAGCAGACTGCAGTCCGGCCAGAACCAGTGGTGGCGCAGCTGCGCCGGTTTAACCTTGGCATGCTGCGCAGCTGCACAGGACACTGTGTGCAGTTTTGATTTCCTGCTTGATTCTGCTAAGTGTAAATTGTTAAGATAAATTAGGACAAGCATGCTAGCATGAGTGGTACATATATGGGTATACTAAGGCCATGTAAGCATGTTTTACTAAGAGTTACACGCATACTTATAGTTTGAGATAAACTTAGCGTTTTATAAACAAACTTCAAATTTGAAAACAAACTCGATATGTATACTTGCCATGTTAACATTCTGACCTTGCAAGCATATTAGTTGATTGTAAGGAGTATGAAAAGCATGCTAACTCGCGTATATAGGTTCCATAATAAAATTTGAACATGTGAACCTTACTAATGCACATTCCTAACAAAAATATAAGTTTTAAAAAGAAACTTTGACATGCTATGACCATGTTGATATTCTGATCTTATAAGCATGTTTATATGGCTGTGAAATGCATATCGGACATGATAACATAGGTATATAGATAGCATGAACATGTTAGGCCTTATTAGCAAGCTTTACTAATGACAATATGAGCTTTGAACGTGAACTTTGATATGTTGTGTCGAGAGTTAGAATCTAATAATTTTGAACTTGTTTGATGGTAATCTTAGACTCACTAATGTATCATACATGTATGCCTACCATGCTAGATATCGTGAAATCAAGATAGGCCTAAGTGAAGCATGTCTTCAAACTAATAACTATGATAGTTACATGTATGAAATGTGAATACTCATAAGAATGCCTAAACGCCAGTTATATGATTATCTTATGTGTTTAAAGGCAGGAATGATAGACTTTGTGACTTTATAACCTCGAATGGACTTAAGTTATTAAGGGTATTACCTTAGACCCTATATTATGTAAATTGAACGTGAAAAGGTTGAACTAGCCTGAAAGTACCCTTTAATATAAATACATGCTATGTGATATCATATGTTAATGATTGAACCCGATCTCGACGGTTAACTTATGGGTATGCCATAACTTTCTAAAATAAAATATATTAGTATTGATTGTGGTCTTATGTGATATTAATAATATGAGAACATGTTTTGCTAATTGTTGCGATCTTATAAGATATGAGAATGTGTTTAAACTCTAAAGGAGGAACGTTAAGGATAGAAATTATATTCTGTATAACTGTGTAGCTAGGTTAAAACTTAGCTTATGTGTTGATCGTATATTCGAAGACAAAATGTGAAGTTTAATTATATGACTAATGAATATCATATATATACGTAACTATATTACGATAGGATTCGAAAAGTGTTGATTAAATTACGGGGATAAACTACGCTTAAGGCAAGTATCCTAACCGACGCATTTACTTTATGCAAGTATTATATCCTTGTATATTGCGAACTAGTTTCTTTACTTAATCGTTTGAATTGAATTAGTATACTTGAACTTTTATTTCATTAAAGCTATTATTTATGTTGAAATTGGTATTGTTCTTGAATATTGTGAAAGTGTCTATGCCATTTGATTCGGCTAGACTTATTTTATTGAAAAACAACCCAAAACCAATTGATTGGTGCGGGATCTTGTATTTGACTGAGAAAAACAACCTTCTCTGAAGGAAAAATATAACTGTCGAAGAACCGACGCGCGCACTTGAGTATGATTGATTGTTATGCATAACGATGGTACTTTAGGCTGATCACCTGTTGTACATGTTTTTGTTGGATTTTTAGTTTATTAGTGTTAATTCCAGTAAAAGTTCATAGTCCTTAGTAACTGCTCAGTATTCAGTTATCTTGGAATCTTGAATTGATTTATTATTGAATCACATTGATATTATTCTGTCCTTAGCGACTGTATTTGAAAACTGCTGATATTCTTGTTATCCTTAAACTATCTAACCTTGCTATACCCTTTCGAGAATTGAGAATTTTATTACTCACCCTTATTGTATATTACTTGCTGGGCAATTTGTGCTCATTCTTGCTTTCCCTAAAACATTTCAGTTAAGGCAGAGCATGGTGAACCTTCAGGCGTTGATAAGGGTAAGGACAAGGCTACCAACTAGCTTGTGTC
This sequence comes from Panax stipuleanatus, assembly GCA_020205555.1. NCBI lineage: Eukaryota > Viridiplantae > Streptophyta > Magnoliopsida > Apiales > Araliaceae > Panax > Panax stipuleanatus. The sequence continues at coordinate 25,478 of JAINUT010001486.1, forward strand.
TTTTATGTTTTTAAATATTTTATATTGTATTAAGATGATGTAGTAAGACTAGATTGGATTATGTTTAAGCTTAAGTTAGATTATGTAATAAGTTGTTAATTGATATTATGTAATCTAATAAGTACTGTAGGTTGCGAGACTTGGGGAATAATTTAATAAATCATTGTATATTATTCTAAATTAGATATTCCGCTGTGAATGTGTGATTTTAGTTATTATTGTATTACCATGAGCACGTGACGAACCGAATTTGAGAGACCAAGTGGCAGTCCCGGATTTGGGGGCGTCACAGGTTGGTATCAAAGTTGTAGTTATAAACCTTAGGAACGAGTGTCCTTAGACTATAACTTAGGCGAACTTAGAAGTTAGGAAGGAGATAAAAACTCATGTAGAGTTTTCTTTGAGAGACCTAGTCTGTTATGAAATGTAACTTCATTATATACAATGAACTTATATTTTATTTAACATTCTAATAGAGTTGCTGTTTGTTTATCTTGTGTTTGTGATTGTAGGATGACAGACACAGGTGTACCTAGTAGAGTGGCAGAGGAGGAGCCCAGGGATATACATGTAGTATACGTGGTACCTCTAGAGGCTACACCAGTGCAGGCTGTTGCACCGTTCGAGTCTGACGACGAGGACGAGATTGAGATAGAGTCTGATCCAGAGGAGGAGCCAATTGACGACAAGCCGATGGAGGATGAGCAAGTAGAGGACTCTGATGAGGCTACTATAGAGGAACAGATGCTAGGAGAGTACGAGGAGCGTATCCTAGAGTTAGACTGCAGAGTCCAGGAGCTGGAGGCAGAAGCCCATGAGAGAGAGTCTGAGTTCCAGAAACTAAGGGATGAAGACCACCAAAGGACGCTGGCCATGTAGGAGTTAGAGGTAGAGATTGCATATCGTAGGGAGGCAGGGATCCAGATGGGGACTCTGTTTCACAGGTCAGTAGCTCGGAACGTGGATCTGGCAGGAAAGCTGGAAGAAGTAGAACAGAGAGAATTGAGTGAGAAGACTGAGAAAGAGGCACTCCGTACTCAGCTAGAGTTGGAGGTGGGAAGTGGGAAGCGGCCAATGAGAGAGCTAACAACCTAGAGGACGAGGTTAGGTGCAAGAAGAGGAAGATGAACAAGATGGGGTATGTGTTCCATTCAGCTTTTGAGAGGGTGATTGATGGTGTGGACCACTACCCGGCAGAGCAGGGACAGACTCTACATACCTTGAGTCGAGAGCTGGTTGAGTATATAGCGCAGATGGAGTACAAGAGCGCAGTGGAGCGCGGGATGATGTGATGAGATTTCCTTAGATGGTCTAG